>CM068829.1:159902727-159948993 GCA_028554795.2 Sinohyriopsis cumingii
ACGAAAAAAACTCTGTATTTAATTGCATGCCGTCTAATAATACATCAAGTAGGTAATCTCATGTTTACTGCAGTCTGCTCTTTTGGCTGTTTTATCTCACTGACTTGATGCATAATATTGTTTTTGTTGTTATTTCGTATATGTGCAGTGCTTGTTTAGTTTAGAAGTCCAACACGACTATTCATCGACAGCTTATTTAAGCTTCAAATTTTGTTTTCTTCACATCAGACCTTTAACACGCACCTGTATGTATGAGACTTTGCAAGTATTATATTTTGTGGTAAGTTTCGTATGATGGATTTTCCATGTGCCTGTAGGAGGCATAATTTAACTTGAACTGAATATCACACATGTACAAGTACAACTGGAGATTGTAATGCAGAGACGTTAATTTGCTTGCGATGAGTCAGAACTGAGTGCAGAACTCAGACAAGAGAGAGAGAGAGAGAGAGAGAGAGAGAGAGAGACTCGCTCTTACAATATCATTTTGCAACTTACACATTTGTCTGAGAGTAAGACGTTAAGTTTCATATAATGAAACGTTTTCCTCATAGTTTGAAAGCTTCAGTAAAGGAGTTGTCTGGACTTATCATTGTACTACTCAGTAGAAAAAAATGATATTCGGTCTTATTCTAAAAAATATCAGTGCGGTGATATTTACGTCAATCAGCTACTAAATAATAAAATCTATTAGACTTGTGTTTGATGCATATTTAACTTAAATTCAGAGGGAGAGAGAGAGTTCATTGTTCTCCGTAAAATTTCATCTGATATCTAATTTTATTCATTTGCCTTGCACACATCAAAGGTAAACAAGAGCCTCCCCCAGAAGATTGTTAGTGCCGTTAGCATAGTACTTAGCCTGTATTGTCGTATCACTCTAAAGAAGGTAGTATTTGTCTGTATTGTCGTATCACTCTAAAAAAAAGTTAGTATTTCGTCTCTATTCTGCATCACTTTAGAGACAGTAGTATTTCGTCTGTATTGTTGTGTCACTCAAGAGAAAATAACATTTCCTTTGTATTGACGTATCACACTTGAGAAGACAGCATTTCGTCTATAATGTCGTATCACTCTAGAGAAGGTAGTATCTCGTCTATATTGTCCTATCACTTTGAAGAAGGTAACATTTCGTCTGTACTGTCGTATTGTATTGTCGTATCACTTTATAGTAGATAGTATTTCGTTTGCATTGTTGTGTCACTCAAGAGAAAATAGTATTTCTTATGTATTGTTGTATTACTCTGAGAACATAGCATTTCGTCTATATTGTCGTATCACTCTAGAGAAGGTAGTATCATGTCTGTATTGTCCTATCACTTTGAAGAAGGTAGTATTTCGTCTGTATTGTCGTATCGCTGTAGAGAAGATATTATCTCGTCTGTATTGTTGTATCACTTTAAAGAAGGTAGTATTTCGTCTGCATTGTCGTATCAGTACAGAGAATGTAATATTTCGTCTGCATTGTCGTATCACTCCAGAGAAGGTAGTATTTCGTCTGCATTTCGTATCAGTCCAGAGAAGGTAGTATTTCGTCTGCATTGTCGTATCAGTCCAGATAAGGTAGTATTTCGTCTGCATTGTCGTATCACTCTAGAGAAGATAGTATTTCGTCTATATTGTTGTACCACTCTAGAGAAGGTAGTATTTCGTCTGTATTATTGTATCACTCGATAGAAGATAGTGTTTCTTGTGTATTCTTGTATCGCTCTTGAGAAGGTAGTATTTCGTCTGTATTGCCATATCACTTTTGGGAAGACAGTATTTCGTTTATATTGTCGTATCACTCTAGAGAAGATATCATTTCGTCTGTATTGTCGTATCACTCTAAAGCAGAAAGTATTTCGTCTTTATTGTTGTATCACTCTATAGAAGGTAGTATTTCGTCTTATTGTCGTTTAATTCTAGAGAAGATAACATATCGTCTACATTGTCGTTTCACTCTTGAAAAGTATTTCGTCTGTTTTTCGGTTCACACTTGATAAGGTTTTGGCGAGCATTCCTTTGAATAATTATCAGTGTTTTGATATTTCATATCCGCAAACTTATAAGTTTATCAATATTTTAAGCTTTGATCTAAAATAATTGCAGACTAGAAGAGCGATAGAGAGAATTTCTGATTTGTAGCTTATTGGTGACATGAACTCGAGGAAAGTATACAAGTGTTGTTATGCTCATTTAGCTGTTTTACAGTTTCCATCTTTTACTCATACGAGGAATGAATTTATTATTATTATTATTATTATTATTATTATTATTCGGTGGATAGGATATGAGACAGCTATAAAAGCCATAATTATATTCATTATGTCAGTTTTATCCACGTTTGGCTATTTTAGGGGAAATATTAGATAAGTCTTCTCTTTCGCTTTTGTTTTTGTCATCGTTATCCATACCAGCATAAAATAGATTTTAAAAAAAAGAACAACAACCCCCAAACAACCCCCAAACAAACCCCAAACAAACAAAAAAAGTGTCGTTGTGCAAATTACACGCCGTACAGACGATGGAGTCAAGATAACAGATTATATATCTACAGTTTTAAGAGAATGGCAAGAATAGCAAGAAATGACAAAGGAAACTGGATCTCAATGAGCCGGCATCTGCTAAGACCGGCTGACAAATGCGATAACGACACGTTCATTAGCCAGTAATTCTACATGTAAATGAAATTACAGCTGTATACTATAGAATGTGGCTGTATGGTACAGTTCATGAAATTACAGCTGTATATTATACAATGTGGCTCTATGGTACGGTTTATGAAATTTCAGCTGTATAATGTATAACGTTTATTGCAGATATGCTTTCGTGGTTAGATGTCACAAATTTTGTGCAAATGAACAAAAACAATTACCCACCCCCCACCAACCCCACGGATGTTACTGTATGAACTATAGAAAGACCATTATAAATCTTAAGAAATCTTAAACCTTTTTTTATCACATTGATTAAACCTTACTTTGTAAGACTGTTATTAAGTACATGAATTTTGTATATGCAAAAAATATATTGCCTGTTGTGAAGTACTAAAGTTTCAATCTTTCCGCTTTCAATGTGAGACAAAGATGTTTCATTAAATAGTAATATATATATATATATATATATATATATATATATATATATATATATATATATATATATATATATATATATATATATATATATATATTGAATTTTAAAATAGGTAAATGCAGTTTTTTTGCAAATTTATTTTCTTGGAGCATTTCAAACAGGGTAGGACTGTTTAGTCGGTATGCTGTTTGTTTTCGGGGGTAGGGACGTTTATTTTGATGGGTAGAATTTTAAATGTTTCCACTGATACATTTGTGGAGAAAAAAAGATTTTTGTTTTATATAAGAAAGAAGAACATATGAAATCTGTTCAAACTAGGCATATAGATCCAAGAGCAAAAACTTACGTTCGGACTTGGGCGGTATTTAAAATATATATGGTGGAACATCGCATCATTAACTGTACACGCACATCAGAACTTGATAAATCTGCAATATACGTTAACGGGAAATTAATTCAGAGATTCAAAACTTATTTCTGCTTGTAAGAGGGCACTCTATCTCTTTTTATCTATTCTGTCTTTCTTCCTTTGAACTAAAATATTTGCATCGGTTGTAAATAATAGATTATAACGCGTAAAGGTATTACTAGCATTTCATGGCAAACGCTTCTTAGTGGTCTGAAGTCGTATTTTATATACAAAATTCACTCCATTTGATAGTGAGAAAGTTTAACAGTGTCAGAAAGATATAGCGATTTCCATCTGAGTCATGGAGCGACGTAGATATAGTGTTATGAAAGGATGGTGGTACATTTGGACCTTAGATCGTCGTTACCGTTAAAACGTTATAAATTTGTTGGACTAAATAGTTTTCTTCTGCTTTTCTTTTAGAGGACGCTACGTGGTGCAAATTTTATCCCTGTGACCTTCTGCATATTCATTTCCACACTAATCCCTGCAGTATGATTTCTGAACCTAAAATTATTCTTGGTTATCTTGACCTGCTTTATCCAAATGCATGATGGGATACTGGAAGAGGCTGAATAGCAACGGAATGAAATATGTTGCTAAACCGTTGTTAAGGGCAGTATCCGATGCCAGCCGAAATATCTTAACAGTCCACTCCATCAAGCACAGACTGATTCCTTAGCCTTAAATCACACGTGCTCGTATAGTTGCTTGCAATTTACCTATAATTTTGGTTATGTACTAGGTATAATAACCCAAAAGGAGGACACTCCTTTCAAAGTTCCTGAGACGCATTTGGGAATCAACGTTGATATTTCAGTGTATCCTTTTATACACCTTAATAAATTTAGCACCGATGTGCAATAGCAATACTGCGATTTCATTCAGAGAGGTACAGCTAGGGGTGCAGAGAGGTACAGCTAGGGGTGCAGAGAGGTACAGCTAGGGGTGCAGGAGAAAATTGTTTGTGTTGAAGGCTTCATTGAAATTGTTGTAACTTATAAATATGTTTGTCGAGAATATTCGCTAGGTTGAGTGGCTGGATGTGAGTGGATTGTGTATCAATAAAACGCCAACAATGGCAAAACATTTTTTTTTAGACATAACGTTGGTATGTTACTCTTGAATATTTTTGACTTGTAACAATGTTCAAAACTCATGATAATTATTGATGTCTTTGGCTCAATCATACATGTAGGGAGGAGCAACTATCCATAAATTCTGACAGCAGCTGTAAACATGGCACAGTGTCAGTACTCAGTTTTGAAAGTATCGTCAATGTGCAGTTTTCTTGAAGTTGTGGTGTAAATTTTCAAAGCTCTCTACGTAAGTGTGCAGCCCAATACAAACTTTAATATTTAGGTTCGATCGATGTCTTTGATGAAATTTTGATTTCAGTTTAAACTAGACAGCGATTGTGATCATTGATATTCATTTTCTGTTCGAACTTGGTACTGTGAAGGGACATTAAATATTTGTCATAGTATGCAATTAATTTTGATGCCTTCATTTTGTTTGCTTCAATATATAAAGCGTGACATGTAGACACGCGAGATATTTTTGTTTATATGTGCGACATGTTGTGGTGCATGATGTTCAGATCTTCTCCACTCACCAAAGGTTTTGGTTATCGCTGCCTAGGAGATGATCGACCACGGTGTTATTGTCCTGATCGAGTAATTAACAACATCAAATATGAAATTAAGGGATGGAATAAAAAGAGGACTGAGCAGAGATATAAGCTATAATTACACGAGCCCTTCCCCCATTTAATATACAACAAATTTATCACTTACATAAACAAAAATGAGTTAAAATCTTCTACGAAATTTATTTAGCCGTTCTGATACAGGTAGAACAAATTTCGACGTATGATCGAGTGACTGATCGAACTTAGATTACCGGCATGACAGCTTCACCTTGTGCTTCCTTTTCTTCCCAAATCACAGATGGTGATCGATCGACGTTTCCTTATCTTTCCTTCCTTCCTTCCCTCTCTCTCTTTAGCCTCTTCGCGCTCTCTTTCCCATTGTGCAGTCATGTGTGGAATTATTTCGTTTTATTCATCATTTCATCAAGAAACTGAGTAAGCGTTTCGAACTTAATTGTACGCCATGTTTGCATAACCGGACCAGGTCGCAGGTCACTCTCCAGATTCAACACGGTAGGTTGGGGTCGACTTGTTCCCTCTGGCTTCCTCATGCATTGCGGCCTATATTGGCCTCTTTCTCGCGTCCAGCCTCTTGTACGTGTCCTTCACTGTTATTCCAGTCGTCTCTCTAGCGTTCAGCAATGGAAGCTATTTCCTTTTAAACATGAGGCAAATATAGACTAAATTTGTTTTCGGTCTCTACTTCCGAAACGGAATACACTTTCCTCTCTCGTTACAATTCAGAATACCGTATCAGTTTCACAACACATAATTAACCACTAATATGGAGTACTTGGGTATTCCCAGTAGAGGTGGGTAGTTAACGTTCATACCCACAATGACTCTGTTTTCGGAATTAGTCAATCTTCTAACTATTGGTCTCGCCTGTAATACGTATCTAAGACTACCTACAAATACGTTATCTCTAAACTTGTTAAATTCGCCGTAACTACGTGTTCTGCCTAAATTAAATGTTCTGTTTATTTATTTATTTAAATTATTTATTTTTTCGATCACAAACATTGTTATTCGATATTTCTCTGTCACAATCTAACATTGTACCGAGGGTCCCCGGGTGGCTGAGCGGTCTAAAGCGCTCGCCTGTACCGACCACTGCCGTCTCACATCTGTTAGCATGGGTTTGAGTCTCGGGCTTGTCCTTTGTGGGTATGTGATAAAAAATTTCCAGTAACTTTATGTGGGTCGGTGGTTCTTCCTGGGGTTTTCCAGGGTTCTTCCTCCACCAGGTATACAGGCTGCCGTGTACAACCGCCTATCATGTGCTGACGGCTTCATAACAACAACACTGTAATGTCATGAGAGATGCACACGAATATATTGTTGGAAGCTGTTCTGTCATAACTACCAGCTGCCAGCTGTCAGTGTTATATGCGTTATACGCATAACCCTACATTGGATTATTGTGAGAGGTGCTCACGAATTATTAGTGTAGGTAACTATGCCAATTGTCTTGATCATGGTGTGGTTACACGATTCTTAAATTACATAATACCCTTGTTCACGGAAAAGAAAAGAAAAGAAAAGAAAAGGAAAGGACAAAGGGGGTGGGGGTTTGAATATAAATCACATATTCTCAAATTTTATTTAGTCTTTTTTGTTCCTTCTCTGTTCACAGAAATGTATAACTGATCTACATAAAGTACATGTATGTATGTATGTATGTATGTATGTATGTATGTATGTATGTATGTATGTATGTATGTTGTTGTTGTGGGGTTTAACGCCATTTTCAGCACACGATAGGCTATGCATGGCGGCCAGTATTAATGGTGGAGGAAGAACCCGGAAAAAAAACCTGAAAGAACCACCGACCCACGAGAAGCTGCTGGCAAGCTTTCTCACTTAACCACATTGGCCGAATCCTGGACTCTAACCCACGCAGACAGAGGTGTGATGGCAGTGATCCGTAACAGAGAGTGCTTTAGACCACTCGGCCACTCGGGGCCCCTGTATGTATGTATGTATGTATGCATGCATATACGTACGTATATATATATATATATATATATATATATATATATATATATATATATATATATATATATATATATATATATATATATATATATATAAAACTTAAAATTCAAGACGATTCAAAATTTTATATTGAACATTCATTTCACTTATCCCCGTTGATAACGCATGGGCAGATGTCAAAATGGCTTGATTTAACGCGAATAGTGAAAACAGATTGGGTGGGGAGCAAACGGTAAAATCTCACTACTGTTATGTAGGACGTCATCAAAATCTAAACTGCAACATGACTTGATTGTGTACAGATCAACTCGCAAATAGCTACTTAAGTTGCTTGACTAGACACATAATTAGGGACTTGCACTTTATCAGAGGCCATTAAGCATTTAGTACATCCCTTAAAAATGCCTCATTAGGGACCCAAATGAACTTTATCTCAGAACGAACGAAATGGGTTTTTTCCGTATACTACTGAACTATCCTGTAATATATTTATTCCCGCAGATGACGAAGTTTGATCTCAAATGCCAAATCTTTTTCTATCGGAAACTACAGTTCATTTATCTGTCGACATACAAACTCGTCTCCATCTAGAAGCAGCACAATGAATCTTACCGGTACTGCTAAACCCTCATTTCTGAAAGTACTCATTGGTTAAGTAAACAACCCAAATAATATTAAATAGTTCTTATCACAAAACGTCTTCTATCAATACTCGTGTCTTTCAGGGTAAATTTAATGAATGCCTCCTGTTGTGGCAGTACGTCATTTTGTATAGACATTTCGAAAGATGGAGGCAAGGTTGCAGCTGTCGCTGCAGCGCCCCATGGCACAATATCGAGCTTTTCACCGGAAAAAGCATTCAAATGTAATTCAGAAATTACAACAATATTAACTTCTTTGCACAAAATCGAAATCTTTCTTAAAATGTATCAAAAAAAAACAAATTTATTTAATTTTTCGAGTTCTCTTTCGACACTGAAAACCACGTAAAACGGTAATTTGACAATTCGCGAAAATCCCAAATCTGTATAATTATGTTATGTACTGTCTGATTTTCTATCAAATTAACATTAATTAACCCATTCATACCTTCTGAATATAACACCTTCTTATGGAGTGTATTGATTTCCTCCCTGTGCGATAGAAATTGTGCAATGGAAATATTTTACCGTGTGACATTCCCGATAATTTTTCCCTTCATTTGGGATTAAGACTATGGTGGGAATGTTTCTTTGAAAGCGCTGGTGTTTTGTGCGATAGTCCGTAAGTGAATAAATTGATGGTGTCCTTGAACTCTTTAAACACCGTGAAGGCATGTATAGTACAATAAGACTGTTGGTATTGTTACGCTGTCCTTGTGGGAAATACAATAAATAGACGCTGAATGTATTTGCACGATTCAAGCAAATTTCACATATATTTGTTGGAACTTAAAAAAACAACGTAACCGGGTTTAGTCCTATATGATGATACAATGCAGCTGTTGTGAATTCTCGAAAAAGATTGATGGACTCCAGGCCAAAACTAACAGACAGGAGTCCTAAAGCAACACTTCTGAAACGTGATCGTGCTTCCTCCATCATCTCCGGATAATAGAACTCCCGAAGAGAGATCCGAGCTTTTAGTCTCTGACACGATGGATTACCTGTTTTAAAAAGCGTATCATTTAGCAAGATACACATTTACAAAACTGACATTCATTTATTCATATACAGGCTGCTAAACATGTTGAATGACAGCACTTTTAAATTTGACGGCGATGATTCAGCGAACAGACATAGAGCACAGTGGGTGATGAGATTTTGGCAGAATTAACTACACGACAGTGTGAATGGCAATCTGACTTTGTGGATATCCTACTGGTTTTTAACAGCCAAAAATGTAGGATAATCAGTCAAATCAGTATACAGATTTCATTTTATCGCAAGATGAGAATACGTACTTAGATGTAAATGTAAAATGCTGTATTTGATGATGTTCCATTAAAATAAAATAGTACTAGCATATATATAAATACACACACACACACACACACACACACACACACACATATATATATATATATATATATATATATATATATATATATATATATATATATATATATGTATGTCACATTTTCTAATCGGTATGATATCAGCATTTGTATTAAGAATTAAGTCTGCCTAGTAGTATCAAGCATCAAGCATTCTCCTGTAAAATCCTGGGTTAGCACTCTCCATTCCGTTTGATGTATATTTGTAATTCTATATATATATATATATATATATATATATATATATATATATATATATATATATATATATATATATATAGTTAATTTGATATGCTACAAATTTAAAATTCCCAGACGGCCTGAATGGCAATGTGGTAATGTATCGAGGGAAAAAATCTAATTCTTGATGGATATTGGGCTCAAGAACATAAAGCTGTACACCAAAGGTTGTCGTAGTTAACAGTTGTTGTTTTGTTTGCTGCTTGTAAACGTAAATACAACTTTAAAATACACTATTGAATACTAAAGAAAATTATCGTCCCATGAGATGAATAATAATGGCAGACAAAGATGATCACTTTAACTGGAGTTACTTCTTTATGTCAAATAGTAACGGATTAACTAGAGTGATTAAAATTATAAATCTTATAAATTAGATGCACAGATACAGAAATGAATAATTATTATAAAGTTCTGTTATGAGACTATTAGACAATGATAAAAGCGAATGGAGCTAATTATTTTAGGTCAAAAAGGTTATGGCGTAGGTATAATAATGCATGACATTCAAGACTGAAATTCGACTGTGGGTTTGGTGTTAATGGTGTCTTACTATTACTTGTGACATGTGGATAAAAATGTATTATGTCATTGGATACAACAATAATAGCTTACAGAAATCCAAGGATCTGTTTAAAGGTGGACAGTACCGATGTATAAAAGAATGGTATTCCAAAGACCGATTTAGAAAGATAAATACAAATTAGTAATTGATACTGATACCAATGGTTGCAATAATTGCTTCAGATTAATATGTTTACAATATTTTGTGAATCTCTAATCCTACATATGGCGGTCTTTAAACCTGTGATAAAACAAATGCAAAGAACAACCTAATAAAGTCCAAGTAAGTAAACTAGCATGTTCATCCAGGAAGAAAGGAACATATATAGCATGTTACACTGTCAATAATTCCAATCAATGCAGCTGCTTGTGTTTTGTTTTCAAGTACTTGGCAATATTGTTTTAAAGACCTTTTCGTATCTTATTAAGAGACTATTCGTGTTTGAATCCTGATGCAGCAAAACTTTGTCCACCATTCCATACTCAATATTTACCATAATATCCTGTAGACAGAGCAAGAGTTGATATCTTCATCCTATACGGCTGAAACAATAGTTATTGAAACAACCTTTTTCTTAAACGTTTGTTTCAACCTTTCATCGACTGGCAACTTTAGCATAACTTTTCAATTTATTGTTCCATATTTTATCTGTATATTCTCTCCAACGGTGTTTTATATTCAGTTATATGTGCTTTTAGGCTTAAATATTTTCAAATCGTGTTTTCGATAGAGCTTTACTGTTTTGTGTTTGTTTCTTTCATGGTGCAGTTCTAAAACTCTCCAGTCTGATCTTCATAAATTTCAACGTCAGATTTCATATATAATATTTTCATATTAATAATTTCCACAATGGACATGTAACATCCATCTTTTACTTGTTTTATAAAGCCTAATATAATCAACAAATCATTTCCAGTTTGCCCTGCTAAAGTGTTGGGTGAACTTTTATTGCAATCCGTTTTTCATTATACATTGTTTTGTTTCATATTGTTGTCTATCTCCAGATTGTACGGTTATTCGTCCATGCTATGGCCTTCTTTATACCGGCCTTGTATTAGTCGAGAAATTTTAATGAAAGCCCAACTAATGTAAAAACAAAAACATTGCACGAAAGTTTGGTTACATCAGCAAAAGAAATGTACATTATGATCGATAATAGGCTTGAATTCGAAAAAACAAAATGATTACAAAATTAATCAAGAAGTCATCTGAGGCAAGGATAGCTTCACTGTTTTCATGCGCGAATGTGCTCAAGTCCAACTGATAAACTATACAAGGAGTTATTAAAATTGGAATTACAAATTGAAGGGAATATTAACTTGTTTAAGCTTTTTTTCTTTCAGGCTTTAATTCCATTCAAGACATGAAAATATTACTATATGCTAAATCCAGATAATTCCAGATAAACAGAGCATGTATGTCTGTCAAATCAAAAGCGACATATGTTATTCAGTCCCGCTCGAATAATCGACTCATCTTGGTCTTACATGAAACACTGTTACAAAGTACATGTCCGAATGTAATTTTGGACTAATATTCGGAATGTAAGCGATCGTGGCTATTGCTGTCTCTCCGCCGATTATCTGCATTTTTGATCGATTCAGCTTTTACGTTTCTATTTTGAGAGTTTTATAAAGTCGAATTTGTTCTTTTTCTTTTTTACTCACAGCATTATTTCATTTGCATGATCTCATTGCCCCCGTTGTTCATGTAAACCAGGATTACCTCAATGTAGCTTGTAAATATTTTACACAGATACAATAAAAATGTGGTGAAAATGTTGTGCCTGTGGGCGGGACTAAATTCGTTCTATTTTTCTTGGTACATTACAGGTGCTCTCTACAAATATTATGTTCTTCTCAGAGGGTGACGTGTAAGGTGATGTTGTTTATATTGGCAACACGCACAACGGAGAAATATTGGCATACGTCTATATTACTTTCATGTACTGTGGTTGAAATTTCATTTTATATGGTACTTGAGGAAATTGTACATGATCTAATCTAATCAAAATGGTTGTTCCCTCGTGCTCGAACCCCCCCCCCCGAAAAAAAGACAGCCCGAATTTGGACACTAACTTTAGCAGTTATTAAAATAAGAAAAACGAATTTTGTCAGAGTAGATAATAACAGCTTTTAAAAGTGCAATGGATGAATTACAAAATATATCAAAAGTTTAAAAAATGTCGGATCTTTTTGCAATTTACCTCTGAAGTACAGGAAGTGAAAAGGACCAAGCGGAGCTAGCAGTGTTTTATGTAGAGGTGCACATTTGAGATAAGGCCGGGCTGTATACTCTACAAACCAAATTATACCCATTAATAAAAAAAATCAAAGGGGTCTGGCCAACCAGACATTTGAAGGTTGTAATGAAGAAAGAAAAAATTAAAATGATCATATCCTGATCATGTATTAAATAACCTTGTTTTGCGTTTGATACATCATTTGACACCATTTGTTTTAATGAACTAAAAAAATTCAATCAACGTAATTATTTTATATGTCTAACTACGTCATTTTCATGCATAATGTGACGTGGACCGAAAGTTAAATTCAAGTTAGGAGTTTTTCTTGTGTAATACGTATTGTTTCTCTGTAAAGTGACGTAGTACGCAGTAAACTCATGTTGTTATATCACTGTCGAATAAATGTTATCATTCAACTTGTGTATTACACCACTGTTTATACGCACTGTGACGTAAAGAAACAAGCAAATGCAATTATTACTATGATTTCAGCTTGTGTATACGTTTCTATTTCAGTTCACACTAATAAAGTCCGATTCGGCCAATGTGGGTATGTGAAAAAGCTTGCCAGTAGCTTCTCGTGGGTCGGTGGTTCTTTCCGGGGTTTTCCCGGGTTCTTCATCCACCATTAATACTGGCCGCCATGTATAGCCTATCGTGTGCTGAAAAATGGCGTTAAACCCTACAACAACAACAACAACAACTAATAAAGTAGAATTCGTGATGTAATTTTAAATTATGGACTACGCTACTGTTTTAATCTGTGATGCAGTCCACACTACACATTTTTTTCTTCTCCCTTAAAACCACATATATTTCAATCTACATTCTTAAGCTGTAACGTTACGCCACGCAGACTTACTTTCTAATCATGTACGCTATGCAGTATTTATGCATCTGTAAAATCCATAGAGACAGCTTTTGTTGTTCGGTGTCCTTATCTCTGAATGTTTTAATTCGATACAGTGTATCACCATGCCAGTATTACTAATATGTATTTAAAAAATGGCTTTCGCTCAACCGTTTCGCAGCACCATACAATTTTAAGCTTTCATTTTGCTGTTTTCGTTGGTATCGCTTGGGTTGGTGTGCAAAACTCGTAATCACTGGAAATTAATTTGTATTATTATTAATGTTATCGTGCCCCAACACTAGAGGGCTTGTGTAAATACTTACTACTAGCCAGAACTGCCAATAAAAACGTGTATTACATTTAGAAACATAGCTAAGAGGCATCAAATTAGCGATTAATTAAAATAAAAAGGCGCGAGGATATGTGTTTTATAAACACCGATTTCTTGTTTTCGAACGAGATCTATACTTATGCAGAGGAACACCTGGTGAGAAACAAATCCGTTCTGCACGTAAGCCGGTGAGTGATAGTAGTGTAAATACAGTTCCTGCCCAAGGTCTAATGTTGCATAAGTCGAATATCATCTATCTGTCGTTTTTGTCTGCACGTCCGTCTGCCGATCATTCCCTCTCTCCCGCCCCCATCCAGTCAATTATGTATGCATCTAATCTATCTATATATATTTAAGAACATTCGAATAGATCTCTTGAAATTATATATATATATATATATATATATATATATATATATATATATATATATATATATATATATATATATATATATATATATAGAGAGAGAGAGAGAGAGAGAGAGAGAGAGAGAGAGAGACAAGCATTTATGCAATAGCAAATATGCCTACGACACTTTTACTTTGTTTTATATGTCTACTACATGGGCACTTAGCTGCTAACATCTTCGTGACCCCAAACAGTACGTTCTTAGATTTTGACTGAATGTAACGAGTTCTAATGTATTGTAGTATGTAAGTAGGTATAGAATTTCCACCACACGCGTAACCAGCCTTGGGTCAGTTATCCGTCAACCATAATTTGGATGCTTACATCTAATGTATATACCCATTTGGCAAACACCCACATAGCTTAGACCAGTATATTCCGTTGAAATCTTATAAATATCGAACAGCATTGTCACAGTACACATACACATAGTAGTATTAGTTTTGTAGGAACCTGATTAAACTATGTTGGAAGCCACCGGCATTAGAACACATTTACGACATATCGGATCTAAGTCCCTTAACTAGCGAAGATGAACACCACGTGGTTGTTCATAACACTTTAACTAAATATTGTATCACCTAATCTGGTTATGACTTACGTAATTTGAACTTTACTCCAGAATATAAATTCCAAACTTTAATTCGACACTTGATTTTGTTGTTAAAAAGGCACTGAATATTAACCTTTTTTAACACTTAAAACGAAAATTAATTTTGAGAATAGTTTGCGCATAACCACACTGGACAACAGTTTGTAGGTAGGCGTTCTTCAGCGCAACTATAGTACATGATTGTGTCTAAGGGGAATCAATTTGGAAAACCCGCTGATATGATAATGAATCACAACAAATATCAATTTGGTAGTATGCATGGTTATTAGGAGGTGATCGCTGGTTATACACGGGAAAATACAGTAAAAATAAATGGCTTGTTCAGTGTACACTCTGAAATTGATAACTAGTACGTTTCTTGTTTTTTCTCTACTTGTACTATGTTTCAGGAAGGTCAATTTTTCATGTGTATCCCAGAGTGCTTTCCATTAGATTTAGAAAATCAGATTTATTGGTGTAAAAGGTGACTATGCAAAACGGCTTGCCGAGATTTAGAGAAAGTGGGACTCTTGTCTGGTTTCCGTCGAAAGCCTGTCATTACATGCATTTTGTAGTAAATTAATGAAATTGAGCAATTGACATTTCGGAAGTGTTCGTGGAAAGACCTATGTGATATTAGATAAAGGAAATTAGTGATTAGTCTTGTTTACTCATGATATTCGCATGCCGTATAATTGAGTCTGATGGATACATGATGCTGGTTTTTAACATCAGCAAGAAGTACAAAACCACCACCACCACCACCATGAACAACAACGAATTAACATCTGATAAAACAATAGTTTGATTATTCTTCTTAAAGATTAATTTACCATTTCATTATTTTAACACAATCACTATAACGACGATTACGACGATAAAGCATTTTTAAGTTTGCTGAAAAACAAGATGTCTTAAACAAGAACAGCAATAATCACACGTTTGTGAATACAAGCAAGACGAAGAAGAGACACTGACACTTTTGAAGAGATTGCTTCTATCAAAGCGTCTGCGGTGATAACGTGTTTCTGACGAAAGTTCATGTTTTGAAAACAAATTAGATAGCAGCACATGCGTACATGATGAAATTTTGGATCCCACTTTAGCATTATAAATACCAAAACATGATCTCCGCAGTTATTTTAATCGAAATAGACTTTTATTTCTTGGTATTCAATAAACTAACGAGCTTAAATATTAAGGAGGGGAACCTGGCACATTGTTCATTGTCTTGGCATTAATTACTCATTCCATACCACGCCAAGAATCGTTGTCTTGATAAGGTTTTGGATCCCTGAGTTCAACAACCTACTGGTATTGCGCATTTATTTAGCGTTCATTTACTGGTAATACCGCCTATATAGGATTACAAAAAGAACATGCTCTCCAAATTTACAGAACACAAAAATAAGAGTATAATTTGCGAGGGACTACCGATTTCAATCCAACGTCCTAATGCAACTTTTGCTAAGAATTTAGTTTTAGAAACTAGATTAATTTCGAACCTCAAATATAACGTTCAGTACAGTAATATTTAGTGAAAGGCATTGGGTATAAATATTTTACGGAATAAAATTTCACACACACACACACACACACACACATACACGGGTTATGGCGATGGTGCACGAGACTTAGGCGGAAGGTGATGCTATTGGTGCGTATAAACAAGGCGATACTTACTGTTAACGGAATTACGGTTCGATTGCTGTTTGAAAATAATTATAAATTCTCGGACCTAACTGGATATATTATTGCCATATTTCCTTCATAAAATCACGTGTCCAAACAGACAATGACGTGAGATGAAATGTTAATTGCCTACCTTATCTTTGCACAACTTTGTATTGTTATATCTCTTGTTGTAAATCGCTCCTAATGATTCTAACATTTAGGAATCAAGAATGTTTCGTATATTTTGTGTTAAATGTGTGTTTTGAGGTAAATTGTTTTTTTCCCCTGACGAAGAGCTTATTTAGCCCGAAACGTTGGGACAACATTTTGAATTTGCGTTGTTATAAATGTTTGTGTGCGTTTGCGAGCGTGTGTGTATGTAATACATCTGGTAAGAACAGGAAATTAAACCCGTGCCGCTATTAATGGAATATTTCGTCCTTCCCTCATGCACCAGCGCTCATAACCCATACGTTCATGTTCTCATTTTCCCAAAATAATGGCACAATGTTTAAACTAAACATTCAATGGGCACGAGAAGTCACTCGCAAGGCAAACGAATTCAACACTCAACATTATGAACAAACCAGATATTGTCTTGTTGGTTTATTTTAAGTATAGAAAGGTTCTCTGAGCAGTATGATATTTACTTGAACTCGATGCATTTGGAAGGATTGTTATGTTTCGTGCGATAAGCAATCTCTCTCTCGTTATATATATATATATATATATATATATATATATATATATATATATATATATATATATATATATCCTAATTCACCTTTGTATTTTTACATACACATATACATGTTTTTATATACACACAGACACATATACACACACTGTGGATGGCTGCAGTAATAGATTTTGGAACTGAGAATTTACCATTCCAACACTTTGATCATACATTGACAGTAAATAGCTTGAAAGGAGCACTTGTGATTATTTGTCAAATATAAAAACATGACTAAAAATGAGTTGTCACAGACTGTTGCTAATAGAGAGAATTTGAAGTGAAATAGGGTTGTAGCGTTTGTACACGCTGTCATATCTTCCATCTTATATACTCAGTTCATTTTGAATGTCTCATTAACATTATCCGACTCTGTCTCTTCCTGTCTCTGAACAAACTAAAATGCCTGAACCAAACAAAGTCATGATCACATGGAAGTGTCAACGTTATCTTTCTTGTTCTAAAATTTGAATTATTTGTAAAAGTTCAGGACAGTGTTTAAGAAAAGAAACTTAGTGCAAAATGAGAGAACTCGAATGCGGAATTTTCTAAGAAATCTTTTATCATAAACATTAGGATAAAACACAAGAAATCCTAATGATTGTGGACTTTGCCCGGACATTCACAACTCCTGATAAATATACTATTCCGGTGAATATGGCCTGTTGATATGTTTTGTGTAACTGGAAGAATCCCACTTACTGTCTGCCGGTGTTCTTGCGCTTATCAGTAATGATTTTGTTTTGCATGATTAATGAAGACGATTCTGTTTACACTGGCAGGTCTTTGGGATGCGTGTCAGAGAGTATTACTATAAGATTTGGTAATGCTCCACGCTCAGTAAATTCTGTTTTTGTAATATGTGACACCAAAATAGTAGCAGCTCTTGTAACTTTGAAATTCATGTAATTATTAGTGCCAACCAGGAAGCGCCATTGACATGAATGAGAGACATATTTGCTATAAGAGAATTTTCATATCTCAATTGAAAAGAATTTTAAGAATCCCTATGTATGTATGTATGTATGTATGTATGTATGTATGTATATATATATATATATATATATATATATATATATATATATATATATATATATATATATATATATATATATATATATATGAAGTAAAAATGTTTTTCAGCTTTAGAGATGAAGAATTTGATGGTGAAGATGCAGATCTTCGAGCTGCTGTCCGCCCTATGTGTGTATTCCAAGGATGGCTATTATCTGACTCTTGATGCACTTGAAAGATACCGGGTAATTATAAGTAAATAGATAAATAAATAAACATCCAACCTACTTTCTTGTCTACCTGCGTAACTACCTAGCAATCTACAAACTTTTTACCTCCCTATATGTACATTCATTAATACAGGTATAGACATAGGTATAAAGACGAAAGTATATATATATATATATATATATATATATATATATATATAAATGCATAAGCACCTGTTTTGAAAGGCAGGTCGATTCATGAAGAAGCTAGACGATCTGTTCCTATGGCTGAATTAGCAGACTAAAGTCAAGCCAAAGGTTGTAGATAGATTTATCAAGGCGGTGATTTTTAAATTAACATAATATAGTCAAGTTAAATGGGGAAATTGATTATAAGTTGGGCCGTCTAAAAATGGATGTGGTTCGCGTAGGATTATAGCTCCTTCATTGTTTGAGGAACATCTGTCACGAGGCTGCATTTAAGACCAGTTTATATCACTAACGAAAAGAAAATCAGTCATAAAAACTGAACTGGATATATTTTAGCTCACGCGTTTATTTTTCATCGCGCAAAAAAGATGCGCAGAACCTTTTTCAAATGCCGTGATACCTGGTGACCAATGATTCTAGTCCTATAAAATATATAACGTGCTTAACTGTTTCAAAAGACAGTCCAGTAACTGACTCGCAATACAAATAATGCACGTGAATTGTGTTCATGATGTTCACAAAATTAGAAGTTGCACTGTTAGAAAGAGGTGTATGCTGCAGAATGAAGAGGTACTCTTTTGAGATACATGTATCATTGGTGGGGATATATGTATATGTATGTATAGGGGTGGGGTGTTTTGACATTCTTTAAAATCTATATTGAAAACGGATTTTACTTTATTTCCTTATTTGGCATGTAGTCATGAATTTCTTACATAGGAGCCAGGAAAGGTTATCGCTCTAACAATAATCTTGTTTTAATAGACTGTTTAAAATAAGATTCTTCTTAAAAAATACTTAATGTGCTTGTGCTTATTTCTTAATGTGAATATAATAAAACATTACCGTTGAGGTAAATTATATTAAAAAAATTGTAGTGCACATAAACAGGATAAAAAAAAAACAACTTGCATATTCGAGTTATAACTGTGCGTCAAAATCTGTTTTCTACGCAGCAGATATAAAAATACAACACAAATAGAAAATAAAAAAATAACATTACAAGAATAAAATGGTAGCATTTCTTTGTATTTTAACCATGTACAAAAGAAAATGTAAAAAAAAATAATGGGAAAAATCATGATGAAAATATAGGATTCATGGTGAATGTCGCGGTAACATTTCTAGTAAATGCCGCTGCTTGAAGTGACGATGATGGCAGTAAAGACAATGAACACGATGTAAATATTATCTTTAACTTACCACATTTCTTGATATTGTTTTAGTTGATTCGTATTATAGTAAAAGCGGTATTTCAAAAGTGGATTTTAAAATGAAGTGGAGTTGTACACTTAGCAGAATCACACCCGGTCTCTCACGCACGCAAATCATGCTTCGTTTTAAGTCAGCATAAATACTTTGTGTACTGACTTTCAAGTGTCCATACTTAAGCCATATTTTAGGCTGCCCACGTGTATAATCATAACGCCACAACTATGCACCGTTAAGGAAAGAAAATAAAAGTACTTATGCGAAATAAAATTTTTCGCACGCCCAAAATAGATACAGAGAGAGAGAGAGAGAGAGAGAGAGAGAGAGAGAGAGAGTCGGCTTAAAATAAAAAAAATATAAAATAGTGGTGATGTTTGAACGACCGTCAGTCTTTGAGTAGTTCGATTTCTTTGTGTGGTAGATCATTGCTGCCTTTGGATATTTTGTGCCACGATTGGTTATTATTATTTGATATTTCATCAAAGGCAATTATTTGATGATAAATGCTTTAAATTGTTTTGCCGTTGTCAAAGTTTAAAGCTGCCATATGTGGATAAAGGATTTTTGTTTCAATTTACTCGATCATGATTCAGATCTTGTTATATTTCGTGCGATGTATATAATTTCGTCAGCTACAGGTTAAACCATGTGTATGGTAAATGTCTGTAGACTGCTTTTGTACGAATTGTTTGTATTTGCACTGGTTGAATATGAAAGGTAATAATAAAGATTTCAAGAATGCTTTTATTTTTAGTTCCTTATGACAGAAACCATATAAAAGTAGCAAATTTAATCTTTGCAAGTTGAGAAAAAATTTTAGGAAATAAATCAGCTAACTCCGCACTGACGGTCGAAACACTTACTCCACTAATGGGTTTAAAGAAGGTCTTAAATTGTTTTAGTTAATTTCCGTTTAAAGGATATTCAAATTTGTACAAAAACCTGTCCAAATAAAAAGCAATAAATTCAGATAAAATGTAGATCAAAACCTGAGGAGGAATTATTACGTAGATGGATGGGTGCGCGGGGGAGACGGTTCATAATTGAGAAAGTATAGAACAAGAAAGACTAAATTTCTTAAAAATCTACACAAATGTTACTTCTACCGCATTTTCTGAGTCCATTGATAATTATAGAATTTCCATGAAGAACATAAAGCGAAATAAAAGCCGCCAGTATATTGACACCGTCTAATGACTGCATCGGTCTACGACAAAGTTCTTATTTAGACAGACTTCTGCTCGAAACAGTTGTCGCTGAGGTACATGATACACTTTTAAAAATGTGGCGTTTGTCAGAAAAAGTTGCATGCAACGTTCTCGAGTATATCTTGTTATTTTTCACCTGCCCGTTTGTTCGTTCATTCGTCGCTCTTCATTGGTGTCTGTTCGTTGTTTACACTTTTGTCATACCATCCATGTATTGGACCCTATTTCTTAGACTCTCATCAAAATAGCTGGCTTGAATAAATTGAATTTTCAAAAATTCGTTCATAACACACTGATATATTAGACCATGTTTCACCTACATTGTTCGCTTCTTTGGCCGAAGTGGATTAAAACGTCCGCCTCGGATACAAGAGGAAGTGGGTTCGAATTCCGACTGAGTCATACCAAAGACTTATAAAATGGTATTAGCAGCTGCCTTGCTTGGCGCTCAGCATTAAGAGGATAGTTAGGAGTGATCGGCCTGGTGTCAGCATAATGTGACTGGGTGGGACATGGTGTTACGTGTCTGCAGCATTATGCCCCAGTAGTAGACATCATTATAAACTGCCACAGGGCAGACATCGCAGTGATATGACTACAGTTGTTAAAGCTACGTTAAAAATACATACACACACATCAAAATCAGTACATGAATGCATCATATATAAATTAATGCAACAATTTAAAAAATAGACAGCTGTCACTTATCTTTTTTAATGATTATTTTGAATCATGGGCATTCCACCATATATCTTCACACTATAAGTCTCAGATCTGTTAAACTTTACACACTGACATTTCTTTACGAGCTTGATGCAGAAAGTTGATCGGCGTGACATCCGTTTCTTCCTTTGATGATATTTGTCTCTTTCAACGACTTTTCAAGTTACGTCTACTGTCTCCAACTCCCATCAAACTGTATATATCGATGTTTATACTGCGGTACGACACTATTTTTCTAATATTAGGTTTATTGTCGCCGTATTTTTATGATTGTTTGAATGATCATATAAGCATGTTTTCGTTAATATCTTGTAATTCGTTCTACGTTGATCTCCTAATTTGTATTATTATCTCGATGCATTTTTTTAACGAGTTGTGTGTACCAGCAACAAAAGATGATCAGTGCGACTGAATTAGGTCAGTGTAACCTACTTTTGATGTTTGAGACGCTTTTCCATTAGCAGATATTTAGCACCATACACCCATCACTATCCAAAATAACCATTAACATCATGTAGCATAAACTTATTTTTACCTTTAGACATTTATGTTAAGCTAGCTAGAATTGACAAAGAAACGTAAGTTTGGTCAGTAGATTCGTGTTTCTAAAAAAATTGGTATATCATGATTTTAAATAATCAATCAAACTCCTGAATAGAGTTTACTTTATTTTAGACTTGGCAGAAGAATCAGTATCGTTTCGATCTCTTACTATCAGAGCTGAGAAAGGCTGACCTTCCAACTTACAAGGCAACCATTATGGCTCTAATCAACTCGATCATTGTGGCCAACGAGAATATACGAGATCGAATTAGGATCAGAAACGAATTTATTGGTAAGTAGCACGTGCTTAGAGTGTCTTTGAAATTATTAAAATTGTGGAAGCATTCCGGCCATTTCTTTTTTGTGTGAAAATAATTAAATAAATACAATTCAGATTGAAAGTCATGAGATTTTAAGTAGATATAAACTTGTCTTTTAAGTTGGGGACTTTCATTACCACATCAGAAGGGACAGAACAGCCTGTGGTATTGACACATGATGTTTGAAGAAAAAAGAAAATTCCATGCATATATTTTTCATTCTGACCATTGTAATACATGATCTATGATGTTATAGTTGTTAATACATGACATAAATTCTCCATCAAACTAATTTATATGCAGAGTCAAAGCCAGTGTTTATAATGTTTCAATTTAGAAACGAGTCTTCTAAAAATGCTGCGCAGTAACTAGTGTTGCATATAAGGATACAAGTAACTTTTATATATACTATATGACAGAACTGTGATCATATTTCTAGAATAGAAAGTGAGTATTTTTGTTGGATGAGGAAGAAAGCATGCTCGCTTCCCTTCGCAGCAATTATTATATTTAAAACTTGCGTCATTCGACTTCTCATCAAGATGTATGCGGGTTTTCTGACGGGTCAAAAGTAGTGATTAAAGAGACGGAGAAATGTCCAGGGATCAACTGATTAAGTGTCAAATATGGACATCAGTCAAATATAGACATCAGTCAAATATAGACATCAGTCAAATATGATAGCATTAGACTGCACAATAGACGTTGAACGGAACAACCGTAAATAATGATATTGAACATTTGCTTCACTGTTAACAATAGTAGCGGTTTTATAAGATGTATACAGACGTGTACATAAACACCCATCCGTCGGTCTGTCTATTCAGATCACACTGGAGCTTTTATTCAAGCGCACTCTTTCACATTCCCTGGCAAGATACATCTAGTGATGTCATAATATATGCAGGGCTTCCCCACGTTAACAATGTACTTTAAACAGATTGAATTAGAAAGTACTTACAACACATAGTGAATGACCGCGACGTAAAGAATGTAGTTGCTAAGTGCTATCGTCTACCTCCTCTGCGTGCCTTGTGAAGTCAACAATATTGGGGATCTGATCAGGGGCAATCATTTCTTTGATTTTCCTACATAACATTTGTTAAATTTGTTCCCTAAAATATATACGAATAATATTATTGTCTTTATTATTCAATTTGTACCGGTAAGTTGTCTGAATATGGCATGCATATTTTATGCAGTATTCGCAAAGATTAGAATGAAAGTGTTTCTTGAAAATTTCTGGTTGAAGCATTTTCAATGACTGGTCCCATTCTGATATGACGGGAACACAGTGCAGGCTCTCGTGTTCTATTTTTACACCTACGTACTATATTACTCATTACTGAAGTATTTTTATTCTGGGGATATATAAATCCCATGGTTGTGCTTGAGATGTAATTTGTAACACCTCGGTCTTTATCAAAATTACCCAGATACAAACAGAGGATAAAATTACGAGCAAACTTTACTAAGCGGGAATGATAGATGAGGAATTATTTTGGGAAAACATCACCAATAAAAGTAAGTTTTTTTTTAATCAGCAAACATTTCATATGCAATAAACATTTCGCTGTTAATGGAATGTATGTAAAGGTAAATGTACGCTGCCACACAGCAAATACTCGTAATTGATTTTTGAATGGTTTTGTTTAAAATATATCAGTTCTTAGAGGTTCTGAAAACATTCTCGAGATACAAATCAGAGAACAAATTACCTTATAATTATAAGTCGTTTTTATCCCAAATTTTGCGGGATCGAAAATTTTCATTTGATGAGTTGATTCACATGTTACCTTCAAAGTCTCTTAAATGTGAGCCTCGATGTTTGTTTATTTCAGTGATGTCAAGTGTAGGTAACGTTTATCAGAAAAACTGAATAGCTTCGTGGTTCTAACAAATTTAAATTTGTATTATGCATATCTTTAAGTTATGAATATTGTTTTTCCATTTTGCACTTAGTAACTATTTTACATTGCAAGAAAAGTAATATGCACCTGATTATAATGCATCTTGATATTGTCAAAAGTTCTGAGAACAAACCTCAACATATATAATGAATATCTAATACTCTGTAGCTTTTATCATAAGCAAATTAAGTCTCAGAATAATTAGGGTAATGTTTAATTACTTTAATAGCCTCCTAAAGGTAGAAGACGTAGATGTATCCAACAAATCTTGACCGACATGTTGGTTAGATCTGAGCTTGAATTTCGTGGACTAAACATTAGTTTACTGGATTCGCTTTGGTATTCTGAAGCAAAGAGCTATTATCCAAACTCGTAAATCAAAGTATCATTGTTAGTAATAATCCAATGCACATTGACACCTTAATTGCAAGTTTACTTGACAATCTAATTACCAGTGTTACTTAACAATGTAATTTGTTTAGTAATAATTGACAATCCAATTACTAGTGTTCCTTGACAATCTAATCACTAGTATTTATTGACAATCTAATTACTAGTGTTAATTTACAACATAATTACTAATATTGCTTGACAATCTAATTACTAGTATTATTTGACAATCTAATTACTAGTGGTACCTAACAATCTAATTACTATTATTACTTGACAATCTAATTACTAGTATTACTCAATAACCTAAGTACTAGCATATCATTTTGTGTTAAATAACGTGAAATATCAGGAAGGGATGGCATATTGTTACATTGCTCGTAAAGTTCATTATCTATCTTATTTTTTATCCTTTTCACACCTGATTTATAACCACACATTTTGCTTTATTTGTATAACACTTATTATGTTGTTTAACCCTATTTAAGCCCTGAATATTTTGGACACCATCAACTCCTTAAGGTGTGATGAGGATAGAGATCTGAACGTGCAGTGTGACGTATTTGAAGAGGAACTCAGTGCCGACGCAGAGGCGGTTGAGGAGATGAAAGAAACAACCGTAAATCTAAGTGATCATACGGCATTGTTCAGAGCAATCTACACTCGAGTACGTGTTCATATATCATATAGTTATATATAGTTAAGAACTTACACGATTATTTTGCATAAAACTTTGCAACATTGACGAGAAGAAATCCTTTTGAACGTACAAAATCATCAACGGTATCATTTTAAATGGGACAAGCATGAATGTAACGACCCATTAGCTAATATGGGAAAATAAATATGTTTGTTCTTTAAGTTTGAATATTATCGCTCATATTTCGAATGAGGGTATAATTGTCATCCAATAAAAGCCTTGTTTTCCAAGGAAACCCTGTAATTACACGAACCGAGTCAATTTGATTTAAGCAGTATAATTACAGGTACCGAGTCATTTTAATTTGAGCAATACATACACAACTGATAAAAAGTTTTCCTGAAATATTATCTAATAAGTAATCGTTCCAGTGTTCAGTTGCATCGTTTGCCTCATGACGCTAGGTTTTCTTGTGTCAGCTGTATTGACAGCAAACTACTAAGTAAAGAGTATCGACAGTGTGATGTGTATGTCTGACTTATTGACAGTGAAATATGTATGACAGAAGTATTGACAGTGAACTGTGTCTGCCAAGAATATTGAAAGTGAAATATGTATGCCAGTTTTATTGGAATGTATATATCAGACTTACTGACAATGAAATGTATAAGTGAGAAGTACTGAAAACGAAGCGGTGTGCATCAAAAGTATTGACAGTGAAATGTATATGTCAGAAATATTGACAGCGAAATGTGTATATCAGAGGTATTCATGGTGAAATGTGTATGTCTGAAGTATTGACAGTGAAGTGTGCCTGTCAGAAGTATTGACAGTGGAATGTGTATGTCAGAAGTTTGATAGCTCACTATGTATGTCTGACTTATTGACAGTGAAATGTGTATGACAGAAGTATTGATAGTGAACTGTGTCTGCCAAGAATATTAAAAGTGAAATATGTATGCCAGTTTTATTGGAATGTTTATATCAGACTTACTGACAATGAAATGTATATGTGAGAAATACTGACAACGAAGCGGTGTGCATCAAAAGTATTGACAGTGAAATGTATATGTCAGAAGCATTGACAGCGAAATGTGTATATCAGAGGTATTCATGGTGAAATGTGTATGTCTGAAGTATTGACAGTGAAGTGTGCATGTCAGAAGTATTGACAGTGAAATGTCTATATCAGAGGTATTCATGGTGAAATGTGTTTGTTAGAAGTATTGACAGTGAAGTGTGCATGTCAGAAGTATTGACAGTGAAATGTGTATATCAGAGGTGTTCATGGTGAAATGTGTATGTCAGAAGTATTGACAGTGAAATCTGTATGTCAGAAGTATTGACAGTGAAATGTGTATATCAGAGGTATTGACAGCGAAATGTGTATATCAGAGGTATTCATGGTGAAATGTGTATGTCAGAAGTATTGACAGTGAAATCTGTATGTCAGAAGTATTGACAGTGAAATGTGTATATCAGAGGTATTGACAGCGAAATGTGTATATCAGAGGTATTCATGGTGAAATGTGTATGTCAGAAGTATTGACAGTGAAATGAGTATATCATAGGTATTCATGGTGAAATGTGTATGTCAGAAGTATTTACAGTGAAATGTGTATGTCAGAAGTATTGACAGTGAAATGTGTATATCAGAGATATTCATGGTGAAATGTGTATGTCAGAAGTATTGACAGTGAAATCTGTATGTCAGAAGTATTGACAGTGAAATGTGTATATCAGAGGTATTGACAGTGAAATGAGTATATCAGAGGTATTCATGGTGAAATGTGTATGTCAAAAGTATTGACAGTGAAGTGTGCATGTCAGAAGTAATGACAGTGAAATGAGTATATCAGAGGTATTCATGGTGAAATGTGTATGTCAGAAGTATTGACAGTGAAGTGTGTATGTCAGAAGTATTGACAGTGAAATGTGTATATCAGAGGTATTCATGGTGAAATGTGTATGTCAGAAGTATTGACAGTGAAATCTGTATGTCAGAAGTATTGACAGTGAAATGAGTATATCAGAGGTATTCATGGTGAAATGTGTATGTCAGAAGTATTGACAGTGAAGTGTGCACGTCAGAAGTACTGACAGTGAAATGTGTATATCAGAGGTGTTCATGGTGAAATGTGTATGTCAGAAGTATTGACATTGAAGTGTGCACGTTAGAAGTATTGACAGTGAAATGTGTATATCAGAGGTGTTCATGGTGAAATGTGTATGTCAGAAGTATTGACAGTGAAGTGTGCACGTCAGAAGTACTGACAGTGAAATGTGTATATCAGAGGTGTTCATGGTGAAATGTGTATGTCAGAAGTATTGACATTGAAGTGTGCACGTCAGAAGTATTGACAGTGAAGTGTGCACGTCAGAAGTATTGACAGTGAACTGTGTCTGCCAAGAATATTAACACTGAAATGTTTAAGTTAGGGGTATGGAAAGTAAAATATTTCTTGAATGTAATACATCTCTTTGTTATATGTGTTACTTCTGGTAGATTTTATTCTTGATCGACAATTCTCTTTAACTTTATGGCATGCTTTTTGGGTACATATGCAGGTTTTCTTTTATAGACGAAGTCTTTAATGATTTTGCAAAATAGGGCCAGAAAGTGCTAGTTTATGTTACAATGGTATAGTTCTTTATAAATAAATTATTTTAAGGATATTGTTATTATTATTATTATTATTATTATTATTATTGAGGTAAAGTGTGTATCGGCGTTTCTTCATTTATTATTTATATCAGTCCTTTTCATGTGTTATTCTTTTTTTCGATGTATGTCATTCTTTGTGAATTTCCTTCAGAAACTTTTATATAAGCAGACCTTTTGATTGAAACGATTCATACAGCTGTCTATAAAATTAATGTATGTCCATTTTATATTACAGGTTTTGTGATTAACATAGAATTATTTTGATAAAATAAACTATGTGATAAATGTTAAGAATGTTTTTTTTTTTTTATAACCTTGCAGGTTGAGAACACTCCTCTCAGTGCCACACTTCTAGGAATATTTCATGCTCTTTATCAGATTGATCCATATAATAATCAGAGGTAAGCAATTATAATTAATTTAATGAAAATAAAATTTAGATGTTTTCTTAAAACTTAAAAATTTAATTGACAGTAGATAAAATGGCTGTAATAGTTACAAAAAGATACAGTCGTTACTTTATTAGCGGCTACGCATGTTTTTGCCTCTCTAAATGGGGAAAATATTTCAATATTGACCCCAGAAATGCTAACAATTGCTCATTGTATGAAAAAGAATAACAAAGACGCTACACATCTGTTGAAACGTTGACGTAATGTCTATGGTCGGACCCAGATCTACGAGTTTGTTTTCTCCACAGCCTTTAAATGATTCGATCTATTCATGATATACGTAGTGCACAGAGTCTTGTTTTTGGTCCGGATATCATACCATGTTTTAGTTGGATTCTAATGGAATTTGACGTCGGCCAATCTCACAGGACTTCACTTTTGAAGGATGACGTTTACTTGGATTTGAGTGGAATCCCAGTATCAATATAAGGTCTTGATGAATTTGCCAGGTTTACCATGGCTTTGTAGTTATCCTTCCCGTTTACCATGGCTTTGTAGTTATCCTTCCTGTTTACCATGGCTTTGTAGTTATCCTATTTTAAAAAAAAATAATTATCGAATGTTTATAAAATGTAGTCAACGGATCCTTAACATTATGGGAAGCGAACCTTTACACTGTTCACGATTCTTTTCTTTAACAAAACATGACTCTAGG
Source organism: Sinohyriopsis cumingii (assembly GCA_028554795.2). Taxonomy (NCBI): domain Eukaryota; kingdom Metazoa; phylum Mollusca; class Bivalvia; order Unionida; family Unionidae; genus Sinohyriopsis; species Sinohyriopsis cumingii. Next base: position 159,931,692 of record CM068829.1, read on the forward strand.
TAAGCATCCTATTCATCGTTCAATTCTAAATGTCCAAAACAATCTCATCTTCTATTTCACATTTAAAAGAACCTCAAATCAAACTTTTCCACTGCTAGGCTGAATGCTAGTAATGAGATAATGACAACTATGGGCTGCTATAGACGGATGATTTCATTCTTGTTTTCTATATTTGACAGTGAGACTCTCTGGACATTGATAGAAAGGTTATCCCAGGAAGCTGTCGGTGGTAATTCCGATTCCGAAAAACTCCTTTTCAAATGCAAGGCAGAAAGAACCCAATATCATGATAAGGAGATACAGACAGATGACACAGAAAAATCTGTGTGCAAATTACAAAGACATAACATTGTTTGTAAAGGAGGAACAAACGCACCGCCAGCCCCACCCCCACCTACTTCTCCGATAACTCCAGTCGTTCATGTGATACCACCTCCTCCACCGCCACTTCAAATATCAGGTGCTGCGCCACCACCACCTCCTCCGCCTCCAGTTCCTCCTTCACCGACTTCGTCTTCACATTCAAAAGTACTAGGCGCCTCTACTGCACCACATCCACCAATATCACATAAGTGTCTTCCAGCTGCGCCTCTTCCTCCTCCATTATCACCAGGAGCTGGTTTTTATATTCCCTCTCCCTCTAGTCTGAAACATGTTAGGTCTCCCCTCTCACCGAATAGTCCCATTCAAAAAAGACCCGAGACCCACTTCCAGATCCCAAATGGACATGTGACGTCAACTGCCAATCTTCTCAGCCCAGTGGCACCCGTCCCTCCACCGTCACCAGGTCTGCCTTTTACGACCCAGCCATCCACATCATCCATCCCAGGAATAAATACTCCAGATCCGAACTGCAAGATGAAGACGCTGTCGTGGAATAAAATTCCCCAGTTTGCATTCAGTGGTAAGTTACACTTGTGTTTTGGGTTACTGGCAGGTAAAAATTCTTTTCTTCCGTGGAAATGCAGGAACACAAATGTCAACGAGTTCTTTTGCTTTCATGGGGTTTATTTAAGAAAAAACTCAAACACAAACATAATTTTAGGCTTCTGTAATTTTTGTCTTTCAGTCTGAGGTATTATTTATTATTTACTGTTTCAAGTGTTTTGATCATTTGATTGTGAATTCTCCAATTGTAAGGTCATAGTTGAGCCGATAGAAGTGATGAAATGTTGTACTATTTTAGTCATAATCAAAGACACCATATAAGTAATATAGAGGCTTCGTAATCAACTGTTCAGCTTGGTACATGTAAAACTAATTTTTGTCACTGATTTTTCCGATTATGGAAGTGGTTCCAATCAAATGGCCAACATTTAATATTCTTTTACAGCAGTAATTAAATGTAACTTTCTCTGATATGTCTATAAATGTTTGCTTGAAATTATCCTTTCCAAAATTCAGTTTAAAAAACACCATTATGTAACATCATTATGCAATTTAATTACTAAAACTACGATTCCGTCAATAGATTCAAGTGTGTGGGGAGATGTCCTAAAAATGAAGGATGATATTAACGTCGAGTATAAGAGGTTGGAAGAATGGTTCTCACAGAAGATAAACGACAAAAAAGAGGAAAAAGCAGACGATAAAACGTTGAGACGGCTTTCCAGTAACGCTGAGGTAAGCTTGGAAGAGTTGTCTATCTCGAATATTTTAGCTAATTGATTTGTAAGTTTAATGACTTAGACATTGTATGACTATATCCTTTATCTACGTTTGATACACTGTTCAGTTCAGAAATATTTAAAGGAGAAATTGTTTGATAACTAAAAAAGGAAAAGAAGAAAATTAACATGTAAAGATATTGTACTGTTTGGGATTGGCGTGACATGGTGTACAACATCTAAATGGAGTTTCCTACTTCTGTCGATGCTCATTATCTACTTTATAAAACAATTCATCTCTCGCTATGTCAGTGGGTGCAGGCGGTAGATATATTTCAAATTTAGATAAAGGTCCAGACAGAAGTCTTAAAGTTTTAAGAACTTTTTAAACATTGTCAGAATTATCGTTTTTATATTTTTTGTAATTTATTCAACAGAAGTCCGAGAGACAAGATCAAAATTATGAATTCGAAAATTTTGTTACACAAAAAGAAAAGAAACACCCAATTAAGAGAAACTACAGAAAATCGGTAAAGGTCGGTAAAATGGGGTTTAAGAACTCTTGATAGCTTGACTGGTTATTCGACATTTTTACAGTATATGGTAACTAAGCTATCCTTTCATTCATTACAGATTACTCTGCTCGACGCAAAGCGAAGTATGAACGTTAACATTTTTCTAAAGCAGCTGAGGAAACCAAATGAAGAAGTGATAGAACTAATAAAAAAAGGTGACGCAAGAGCCTTCGGCGTAGAGAAACTGAAGGGATTATTGAAGATACTTCCACAGCCTGATGAGGTAAAGATGCTTGTATACTGTTTTGCGATATTTTCTTATGTAAATATCATACAAAATATTTGATACATCGGATTAAAGGTATATATAAAAGTCAGCTTGGTTGAAGATCAACATGTAAATATTGTCAAAAGCTTGCAACGTTAGATGAAAGACTCTGCTTGGCTGTACATCCACAAAACATTAATTAAATCTCAGATTTAATAATTCTGCAAATTATTTCTTTTTCTTTTGTTTCCTAGGTTGAACTAATTCAGAGTTATGAAGGAGATGTAGATAAATTGGGTCCTGCGGAGAAGTTTTACCATGATATGTTACAAGTGAAGGCCTTCAAACTACGGCTAGAGTCCATGCTTCTAAGGGTAGACTTCAACTCACAAATCGGAGCCATCCGTCCAAATATACAAATATTAAACTCTGTTTGTAGAAAACTTCACGATAACCCCTCTTTGAAGTCATTTCTCAGGCTCGTCCTGCATGCCGGAAATTTCATCAACAAGGTCAGTTTGATGGAAAGTAAAGTTTGCTTCTTTATTTCTAATTAAAGCATGGAATAAACACGAAAATTCTTAAATTATTTTAAAAATGTTTTAGGCATACTTCTTTCAGTTATTGCTAGTTTGGTGGAACAACGGTAATTAAGTGTTCTATTTTTAGAAATAGCAATGGATATTATGGAGAGAGAGAGAGAGAAAGAGTTACTTTGGTGGCTTTTGATTTAGAACTGCACACGTTATATATACTGTTAATCACTATACACTAGTAATTTGTACCTCTAAAGTTTTGGATTGACCTGTCTGAGAAGTTATATGTTATAGTTTTAATACATAACTTCTCGCGCTTCGTCTTTTTGAAGAAAAAAACTTTAAAGTTGAATAAGGGAATCTTATTTTCCACATTATGATACCTTTGTTTGACCTTCGCAACAGTTAGAAATAATGACTACCTCAAATGATTACTATTCATTGAACTCAAATTGTATGTATTACCTACTGATTAGGTCAGGTTTATGATCATATGTAAAATATCTTGACCACTCTGAAAATAATTCCTAATCAGAAATTTGAATTATGTTTTGTTATCAGGGAAGCAGTGCAGGTAATGCTATCGGATTTCGTATCGGATCTTTGAACAAACTGATCATGATGAAATCCAGTGTTCCCCGAATGACGTTGCTGCATCATTTAGTTGAGGAGGCTGAAAGACAACACAAAGACGCTCTAGCATTCGTGGATGATCTCCTGGAACTACTACAGAAAGCGTCCAGGTATATGTCATATCTTAATTTAGGGTGCCGTTATTTGGTCTTCATTGTGTCTTACACGGCTTATGTTGTTGTGTCAATGAAAAACGCCAAAAATGAACTCTTCTTGCGCAAATGAAATTATGTACACTAATGTGTCTTCCACCCGATGGCGTGGAATATATTTGCATTCGGCATATTCACGATTTGGATGGAGATTATGATTTCTCTGTTCTTAGATACTGGTTCTGTCATTACGAATAACGACAAAAATAAGTCTAGAATTGTTTTTCGATGCGCACAGTCCTATATTGTCTTTAATTTATTTGTGGCGATAAAGACAGAAATTTTCGTTGTTGTCTGGCTTTACTATGAAAATATGCTACATGTTAAAATTATGATAATGTATTTCTGGAAACTTTGCATGCTTATGCATATCTTTACAGCTTTATCGTTTCCTGCATGTATAATATGTAACGAAGGATTATTTGTAATTTTTATGATCAATTATTCATTAAAATACGTTTATATAATTTTGCGGTGTTAATAGTAAGTAATGTATTTTATTCATCAGATTTACACTAGAGGGGTTGATTGCCGAATTCACACAGGTAAAGAACAACGTAGAGCGGCTGAAATCTCAGACAGAACACGCAGATAAAGAAGTCCAAGATCAGTTCTCGGATTTTATGGAGGTAATTTTGTGTCAAACTCGTACTGTGATAAAGAAGTTCACGATAAGTTTTTTAATGGATTTTATGGAGGTAATTTTACGTCAGACTCGTACTGTGATAAAAAAGTACAGGATAGTTTTTATTGAATGCTATGGAGGTAAGTTTGTCTGAGACGGATAAATTCATTGCATATATCAAGACTATGCAAAATAAGTGTAAATAATTAAAATATTAATGAATTAATTGTGGGATTAGTTGAAAATTCAACCACTGATTTGTACACTCTACATTAGATTAAAAAATAAAATACAACCTTTGACCTCTGAACGCGTATGCTTTATAAAGGTTTCTCTTATTTCTCGTTTGTTTTATATACATCATGCACTATATTTAAAGAAACATTTTTTCCACTGACGTTTTGGTAAAATAATTTTGCATCATGCATTATGTGTTAGCATTTGCGCCCCACGACCGAATTCCCCATTTCACTACCACGAATAATACGACGTATGTAAATTCATATCTTGTATCCAACAATGATCCGGGTGTATTGCCGGCTATGTGAGCAATGTACATTTTTCAACTAGTTATATGTTTCCAAGAACTTGTTGTCGTACTTTCATGTAAACTATAGCATCCAATGCAACGTAGTTACTTTATATGTTGGGAAGGAATCAGTGAGTTGTAAGAACTTCAGTTCCTGCTTTTAGTGCATTTATTCTAAGTTGGTTTGTATACTGAAAAGTATTATGAAAACTAATAACCAAATCTGAATAATGTCCAAGACCATGCATAGGAAGAATTGCATCGGCAGTTGCCACTTCCACTGATGAAACGAATATAGAAATATATTCTCAGTCTGCAACGCTACTTTAAAATCTCCATATCCAAAATATATTGCAATTTTTATTTTCGCATTTCTATTTTTCTGATCGCCGAGTATAGAATCATGTAACAATAAATGACGCAAAAGAAACGTTTGAAATAAAGTCCTGGGTATCGTATTTGGAAATAATCAAAGCCCCATATTTCTGGAATAATATGCATTACATGCTTGTATGCGTCTCTATTCAGGACGTATTATCATGTTTGCAGTTAAAGAAGCTAACTTTTCTTCACGTATTTTAAATGGAGCTGCAAATTTGTCAGAGAAATTCAATTATACAGTACGTTATTATGTTTGATTTGATTTCATAATGATTGAACATTAATGAAAATAACCATCGGTTTAAATTGTTTGCATTTTTAAATTAATTTGTATATTCGTTATAACCTATCTGTTCGGTTATTGTGTTATAGGAAGTCGAAGGTGACGTGGGAGATTTGGAGGAGGGAATTGATAGGGTGAAGAAACTTGCATCTCGCCTTGCCGTTCATTTCTGTGAAAATGAAAACAGTTTCAAACTCGACGAATTCTTAGATACATTTAGGGAGTTTTGTGAAAAAGTGAAAAGTTGTCAACAGGTGAGCGACATATTTTAGTAACTGTTTAATAAATTAAGTTCTTTCAAAATCTAACATCTTGGCGTTTTTGAGGCACCTGCATGATATATTAGTGAGTGTCAGAACTAAATGCTTTCATTGTATTATAAGTGTTAGTGTAAATAATCTTGTAAGATATGTCTCTATCAATAACGCCAGTTGTTTGTTTTACATCTAGAAATTTACAATTCATAATTTGGGGGTCCACGGTGAACATATATATGCTAGTAACAAATCAAAAAGGTATTTTGCACAACGGAAAAAAGAAGTTCTCTGATGTTAGAATGATGGATTGGCATTTATTAACCCTGTCATTAAATGCTGACTTTCAAATGCATCGCCCACATGTATGACATGTCGAGTCAGTATTAATGCAACATAGTACTCTATCAACTGTTTCTATATTTTTAAAGCAATATTTTTAAAAGATGTCATTTGCATTGTTCTAGGACTTAGAAAATAGAAAAGAGCAGGAAGAGAAAGCAGAGATGAGACGAAAAGCACACGAGGAAATGATAGAAAGGAGAAAGAGTGAGTTCGACGCAAAAACAACAGTACATCCCAAAACAAGAACGGGAACACCCACACCACCTTCAAAAACAACACCACCAACTATTGAAACTTCCTATTCTTCTACTACGACTGCTGCTAATGCTATTACATTATTAGTTTAGCTCGATATGCAGCGTCTGTCCACTCGGCTCTCAGTATGCTCGAAATAAATATCCCTTTTTGTTGGGACACAAATTTAGTGCAGATTGTTACTTTCTCCACTACAGTGTTTGCAAACAAATTGAAACAAATTCTAATACGATTTTGGTACATTATACTATAATAATGGAAGAAGATTCAGAATTTGAAAAGTAATTTATATTCACAGATTTAATACCACGTTTTGTAATTGCCATATTACAACAATGCAAAAGAGACTTACTACGAATTAGTGTTTGCTGGAAGAAACTGTGTCGAATATAGGACGAACATTAATTAAATGATTTTTGGATTAATTTGTCTTTCCTTGAGATTTTGGATTTTGAAAACTCTGAATACGTCGCAAGGGGCCCCGAGTGGCCGAGTGGTCTAAAGCGCTCTCCGTTACGGATCACTGCCATCTCACCTCCGTCTGCGTGGGTTCGAGTCCAAGGCTCGGCTAACGTTGGTACGTGGGAAAGCCTGCCGGTAGCTTCTCGTGGGTCGGTGGTTCTTCCCTGGATTTTCTAGGGTTCTTCCTCCACCAGTTATACTGGCCGCCATGTATAGCCTATCTTGTGCTGAAAAATGGCGTTAAACCCTAGAACAACAACAACAACAACAAATACGTCGCAACATTACTTTCAGACTTTTGAGAGAGAGAGAGAGAGAGAGAGAGAGAGAGCATTATAATCGATGTTCTGACTATATGATACTTTTTGCAGGTGCTCCAATTCATGGTTCAGATGTAAAGCCAGAAGATCGCAAGATCGTGGATAACCTAGTTAATGAGATACGAAGAGGACAAGTTTTGAGACGTTTGTCGTTACGTAAAACAAACCAGGACAAGTCAGTGTCGGTTTCAGCAAAGCCGGCAGACTCGTAGTGTTTAGATTGTTTTCATATTAGCTTCGAAAAACGGCAAACCTTGTCGGGGCGAATAAAATATAAGCTTGTAGAACTGCGATTCCGCTGAAGGTGTAGTTAATAAACATGGATGTTAAGGACCCTCAGTTTGGATATGTGATATGAAATGTAATGCATCTGATATTGCTCGACTGAGTACTGAATGGTTGGATTTGCTGGAAGTGGCTAATCATTTCAGATGTTAAACTTCGACTGGATTCACATAAAAGAGGAAATCCTTACACTCAGAATGTATATGCTGCAGCAACTACAATATGTTCTGCATTTAAGAATGTTGCGTGTGGCCAGCAACATTCACCATCCTGACATGAGCTCTGCGAGAGTGAACTATTACATCCAGTGAGATAAGAATGAATTCGACAATTTCAAAGCACTCACTGTTAAGTCTTACTAAATAACTATTTTAGTTTGGATCTGCGGACAAATATATGTGCTTGCTAGAAGCTTGGCCTATATTATTTGTGTATTTTTAAAGCCTATTACAACAATTGGTTATTAATACATGACGCTTTTAAATTGTATTCTTTACAAAGTTTGCATTGCAATTTAAATTATACTTTTAGTAATTGCCTTGAAGAAGAAATATTTTATACTCAAATGAAAATTCATGCCAAATTGATATGATGTTGAGAATTTTTCTTTATTAAACCAACCCACTCACCCACAGTGCATATATATATATATATATATATATATATATATATATATATATATATATATATATATATATATATATATATATATATATATATATATATATACACCGTATCCGCACATATGATTATGGTTCTTTTTTAATGCATATTTATTAAAATATGTATTTATTGGTCAGTTTTAGACTATAAGTTAAGTTTTGCATTGGCCAAAACTACTAAATGACCAGACATAAATGTAAGTCGATAAAAAACTGCATACTAGCTATCGGGACTTTAGTTCAACCTTAAAAAAGCCCAAAACCATTATATATTTCATGCTCGATTCACTTTGTTGGTTGGACTGTCGTGTCTATCCTCCAACGTCCCCGTCGATATCTGAAACCTATAGCCACTTACACTAATCTAGCATGCTATATGGTGGCACTGTACAGTTTCCTATTTTGCATAGGGTACGAATTTTGAAGAAAAATAATTTCCCCGGGTGTCCTCATTGGTTATACTGGCTATTTAAATAAGACCTTGCATATCTTAGGTATTGTTCAAAGAACCTTTACTTCCTTTTATTTTGGTGTATGATTGATGGGTGTAATATGGATTATAGAGTATACAGCTTGGCCTTGCTCGAGATGTGCACCTTTAAAAAAACTGATAACTCCACTTGGTCATTTTCGCTTCCTGGACTTCAGAGGTAATTTGTAAAAACAAAGCCCATAACTGTTTTTACATTTTGCATATTTGGTAATTCACCCATTACACTTTTAGAAGATGGCATTGTCTTTTTGAGCAAAATTCATTTTCCCTTTTTTAATAGGTGCTAAAGATGGTGTATTTTAGACTAATTCAGGCTTATTTTTTTTTAGCACAAGAGAGCAGTCATTTTTGTTAGCAGTGTGCTTTGATCATGCACAATTTCCATAAGTACAATATACAAAGAAATGTCATCCACATTACATCAAAGTAGCATAGAGGTATGCCAACATTCTCTTTACTGTGCATGTTTCAAAGGCAAACAACTTCACCTTACATTAGGGAGTAAATTAAATTTGTATTAGAGAACGTTTTGACCTCAGTTAAATATGATTTCCTAAAATGTTTTAATGTTTTAAAAGGTATTTGAATGTGCTTCATGACAGATTCAATGTCCTCCAAAATCTTGTGAGATTTACATGAACATGATTTTTCTGCCTGTCAGAATTCGAAAGCGTCTTAACACGAACGAAAACTGCATTACGATTTATCTTACGTCGTTGTGGTTTACAAACTCTAATTGTTATGCACAAGATAGTAAATTAAAATATATCACAGTTTAATACTGACTGATTACATTTAAGTATACCACGTTTTGATTCCTTACCTCTGTCGTTTAGTGGTATGACTGATTACATTGAAATATATCACGTTTTGATTCCTTACCTCTGTCGTTTAGTGGGATGACTGATTCCATTGAAATATACCACGTTTTGATTCCTTACCTCTGTCGTTTAGTGGGATGACTGATTCCATTGAAATATACCACGTTTTGATTCCTTACCTCTGTCGTTTAGTGGGATGACTGATTCCATTGAAATATACCACGTTTTGATTCCTTACCTCTGTCGTTTAGTGGGATGACTGATTACATTTAAATATACAACGGTTTGATCCCTTACCTCTGTCGTTTAGTGGGATGACTGATTACATTGAAATATACCACGTTTAGTTTCCTTACCTCTGTCGTTTAGTGGGATGACTGATTACATTGAAATATACCACGTTTTGATTCCTTACCTCTGTCGTGTAGTGGGATGACTGATTACATTTAAATATACAACGTTTTGATTCCTTACCTATGTCGTTTAGTGAGAGTAGTATTGAATTGAAATATGCCGCGTTTTTGAATCCGTACTTACGTTATTTAGTGAGAAAACTAATTGGATTGAAATATGTCACTATTTGATTCCTTACCTGTGTCATCTGGTGATAGAACTTTATTTATTAGGCCTTTGCAAGATTTTCAAATAAATACTTTTCCATACTTCGAGGACACATGTTTATGTATAGCAAGGTTAATCCAAAGTGTCAAAGCGATTTGGAACACTCATTGTCTCCTCAGAATGGTATATAAAATATTGTGGTATTTATCACATCTTATTTGCGTCCTTGTATTGAGAAGTTTATGCAACCCTAGGCTTCCCTGTCACGCGTGATTTATGAAGACGTGTTTTGGTCTGAACACATATGTGTGTATGAGAGAGAGAGAGAGAGAGAGAGAGAGAGAGAGAGAGAATATAAAAAATCCTCCATTAGGTCAGAATTAAGTGCCAGAAACTTGAATTTGCCGAATTCTTGCGTTTAGATGCTGACTATGGAGCAAGGCGGAACTGGCATAAATTCTCTGTATGTCAGCACCACCTTATTATTCTTTCTAATCGATAAGATGAAAAACACAACGACGCATATTAAATTATATTAATTCCACATAACTTTGCCAAATGGAAACTTTTATCATACATATACAAGAATAAGAGAGTCAAGCTCCTTATGTCAATTAGGGATTAATAACACATTCTTTCTTGTAATATATTTATCATACTATTCTGGGCGAATTGTAATCTGAAGCTAGAGGCCGTTATAAATATTAACATTTTGATTTTTTTCCCTCCATCACACTCGTGTGCTCCACATCCTGAAATAATGATTCAAAACTTTCGCAGTCATCTGGTTATCCTCCTGAAACATCCTACCATATGTGAAGACACTAACCCCAACTGGTAGACCACCACTTCCCTTCTCCTCAGGGGCCTGCTAAAAGGTTACAAATATGAACTATTCGTTGACATCAACTTAAACATCATACCTTATACAAAACATATCCCTCAATCAGTTTAGAATAAGTTCAGGCTATTAGGCAAACAGTGATATACGGACAGAACGGCAAATAGTGATATACGGACAGAATGGCAAACAGTGATATACGGACAGAAAGGCAAACAGTGATATACGGACAGAATGGCAAACAATCATGATCATAAATACTTGTAAAAAAGCATGCGATAAATTCAGTAATATTAACAGGTAAATATTTCGAGGATCCTTTCTTTTAATGTTGTAATGTATTTATTAATTACTGGAAAATATACTTTTCTATCCATACTAGTAACTGATCAGTGTTACATTTATGCACTCAACTTGTTTGTGTTCTCCTTCTATTACCTGTATCACAGATTAAAATATTTGCGCAGAAATAAGAGAATTAAATTCATTTGCTTTTGGAACTTAATCATAAATCAGATAAGATAACCTGCGGGCTATGCGTAGGTGATCGACCGAAGTGCAACAATATTAACGGAGAATTTAGATTGACACGGAAACATCAAGAGACAGTATTACATGCATTTGCATTCATACATTCTTCTGTCTTTAATAAACATTTAAGCTGGAGAATGTGGTAAAATATAGGTTGCATAAACTGAGAGCCGGAAGAAGATGTAATCCATGGCACAGAGAACTTACCAAGCTGGAGTATTTGTTTCTTATAATCGTCCCAACCTCTTATTAGGATTAATAGATCTTTTCTGATTATAACACCAGACTATTTATTAATTGTCTGGAATATGCTCAGTCTAATGATGGAAGTGATTTTTTTCTGCTAAGGAGTAATCTCATGGAGCAAACCGGGTCAGGAAAACAATGAACGTTCTTGAAGTTAATAGGTAATTTTACTGCATTTAGGGATATATTTAAAATCTTATTTCCATTACTCGAAAGCTCAGATTGTGAAAGGCATAGTGCATATTAATTCATTTTAAATTTATGTGAGTACGTTTTATCCACGTTAAATAAAGGTTATTATTATTATTATTAGTATTCAGATCATATAAATAATTCGCACTCGCAAACGGAACGAGAATATTTACCGTATCGGCTATATGGAAGTCCCGGTAAATGTATGCCTCCAAGATTTACTCCCCTTGGATATTCGCTTTATCAAAGAGGAAAAACTTTCTTATCAAACAAAGATTGTTGCCAAAACTTTTGTTTTATCACTGTGAAAGACCATTTTCCTCCTCTAATTTTGCTTGAAAATTGAAGACAGTAATTTAATTTTGATATCCTTTTAAATTAATTTACAGACTAGTATAACGTCTATATCACAAGATCAGAAATGCAAATTGGAACATGACTTTCCGTTGACAATCGAACGAAAATGTCGTTTCGCGACGACTGTTATTTCATAGCAATGCCTCTTAATGATGTCACAATGCATATCTGTTCTCAAACTTCAATAAAAAAGAAGAAAGAAAGAAAGAAAGAAAGAAAAAATCATCTCAGAGCAATAAAAGAAAAAGTTGAAAACAGACTGCTCTGAAATTACAAAGTTATTTCTCTTTTATAAGAAGAATACCAAAGGGGATTAAATCTTTTCTGCACTAAACGTATAAGATATTCCTTACAAAAACACCAATATGGTAGAAAGGCCGTAATAGTCTCTTTCAAGCTGAATTTAATTAGATATGCCGACTGCCAGATGGTAAACTCGAGAATAAATTCTCTAAAGATATCTTCCAAAGCGTATCTTATCAGTCCCATAGAAACAATCATGACTTCGATTCACTAGATTCACCATGGATAGATGTCTGCTCGACCTGGCAATTGAAAGTTGCTCCTATATCAATGTAGTATATTTGATTGGTCAAAAAACCAGATATAATCAATGAACATGCATACCGTACTATCGACCCTTTAATGAGATACGATCCATCCAGTATGTAAAGACTACTCTGTTGACCATCTGGAAATAGTGTTAAAAGGCAGGACTTCTTCATATGCATGGTTTTATTTATGTAAACATGGGACGATGGAAGCATGCAAGGTGATTTTATATGCCGGTGGTAGCTGTAGAAGGTTTGGCTGTATTTGACATTATAAACTATCGTTCATATTGGTAAATTTACTGTCCGATATTTCATGTCTGGAGATTTTTGACCCTTGAAAAGAGCGCTCCGGTGGCCTAAGTGGTTAGAGCATTCGCCTCGGATGTGGGAGGTCGCGGGTTCCAATCAAAGACTTATAAAAATGGTACTAGCAGCTGCCTCGCTTGGCGCTCAGCATTAAGAGGCTAGTATTAGGACCTGTAGGTCTGGTGTCAGGGTAATGTGACAGGCTGAGATAATGATGCTGCATGTCTGCAGCATGATGCTCTAGTGCTAGACATCACTATAAACTTCGACACTGCAGACATCGTAGCGATATGACTGAAAAATTGTTAAAGCTACGTTAAAAATCCAAATTGCACACACACACACACACACATACACACACACACACACACACACACGATCATGAAATCTCAATAAACCACCCATTTTGCCCTTTGATTTATTCATTCATTGCCCAATAGTACGTACCCACCTGAGAGCAGCATGAACCCACATCTGCTAGCACGCTATTCCAAGGTAGACCTGGTTCTATGCTGCTCGTTGAAACTAAATGTGAGCAAAATATAGAAATATGTACATCAAATGTATAGAAGACATAAAGCGCCGCTCTTCGTTTTAGCGATCATTTTTTTTTCTCAGAGCGTTAAAATCTCATATGATAGTTGGATAGTCACCATGAGAATATATTCTAAGCGATAGCGTTATTCAAGGGTATATTTTCTGTAAACATCTTCGGCATATTCAGGTACTCTAATGTATCAAAATACTTTAAAAAAAAATACTGGTATTGCACTTCAGTGAACAAACTGGTACGCACTAGTAATGAAGAAATGTATCACGTCAAAATAAGATTAATGGATAATGTAAATATATTTTGGCGTCTAATACATTTTCCAAAATCTGTAAACGTGTTCACTGTAAACAATGTCGGAGACGATTTCGTTTAATCGTCATCGTATTCAACATCAGCAAACGGATACAAGCGAGGAAATTGTTCTCACTCTTCTTTATCTTCAGATTCAGATTGTTTGTGGGAAGGTGGAAACATTTATAAAAACATTGTTGAGAAGATATGTGAAGCGAAAGAAGAGTGCAGTTTCTGGCACTGCATGTAGTTGTTGTTGCTCTTGTTGTTTTTGTAGGGTTTAACGCCATTTCTCAGTACAAGATAGGCTATACATTGTGGCCAGTATAACTGGTGGAAGAAGAACTCTGGAAAACCCCGGGAAGAACCACCGACCGACGAGAAGCTACTGGCAAGCGTTCTCACGTACCCAAGCCTGAGACTCGAACCCACGCAGACTTAGGTGAGATGGCAGTGATCCGTAACGGTGATCGCTTTAGACCACTCGGCCACTCGGTTCCCCCACTGCGTGTAGTGACGATTGTAAGAACGCAGGTGCTTTGATCACGCGAAATAATAGTGATTGAAAGCTTACCCTTTTACCGATCATTGTAATCTAACCTCTGTTCGCGAATGCCCGAGACTCGGGCTCGGTCAATCCGGGAATGTGAGAAAGCTTGCCAGTAGTTTCCCGTGGGTCAGCGGTTCTTACCGAGGAGGTTTAGGGTTCTTCCTCTACGAGATATACTGGCCCAAATGTATAGCCTATCTTGTGCTGAAAAATTCTGTTAAACATAGAACAACAATAGATCAAACCGAACATCCGGGTCAAAGGGTTTGGAAAATATTGATTGCTTTATAGATATTATTCTCGAACGTGGGAACGTCATTATTCCATATTGCGTAGAATCTTCAACCAAATATGAGAGTCAAAGATCAACGATAGACCCAACAAAGTTGCATTGCGTTTTCAGAATTGGAATTGTCTGGTCACACCACAAATGTGTCAAAGCAGTTTAAACCCAACTCCTACAAAATGCAAAACCAGAAACGCTCTAAGAAACAAGTTTTTAATGTCCATTTGTACGAATTGCAATATTCGTCAATACTGATCGGTATTCAAGGGATGGTGCTATAACTATATGGTGTTAAAATAAGTAACGGAAAGAATCAAAACCAACAAGTTTGAGTCAAGTTCAACAACATTTTATTTCCCTATGTAACAAAGTGATATTTTAAAGCTCAATATAATGTCCTTTCGGAAAAAAACAACTTCAACTAAACTTTTAGTAAATATATATATAATATGACACATCGTCAGCCAAAACCCTACTCTCAAACGGGAACAAAGGTCAAGCACAAATGTGAATTAAATGTACATGACACATCCACTTAAAAGAAAAATGAAAGAGTTATAAAATAAAGCTTTCTTTGATGTATTAGTCAAATATACATATGATATTATAATAAATACAATTTCATAGGAAGATTTCTAACGAATGATACAAAATATTAGAGAAAGCAATGTACAAATTCTATACACGTGCAAGGTCATTAGCAATTAGAGCAATGAATAAATAAATGGAAAGGAACAATAATTCAAGATTAAAAGTGAACAGAGTTTCTGTCTGGAGCGAGTAGTTGTGGAGGCGGTGGTGAATCATTTGGGAAAGATTTTTTTCTTCTTCTCTAGCTCAAATAAAAGACACGGAAAATGTGTTGCATACCGTGCTGACAAGCAATTAAAGAAGGGTACACTTTGCAGGTTAAATATCAGCATCATATATCTGAACAGATAAGCTTTCTATCTTTATGAGATGTCTGTATTGTATGTTTCTTAATATTTAAAAAATGATGACAGGGAGATGTCAATGAGAAGTCTTAGTTGTTTAGTCTATAAAAACATAACCACAAAAGTAGAGGAGAAAGACAAAGTCCCGAAGGTGATAAAAAAGTACACATTTATTTAAATTTGAATGACAACAGTATTATAATTTAGTTGTTATTGCAAAATTCACTAGTAACATATAATTGTTGTGTTGATACTCAGGCAGGCATGACTTTCCAGGATAATCATTTAAAATAAACTAAGTCATCGATTTTCAAATTATTCAAGGAATCAAAGTAGCAATGAATGAGATAATCAAATATCAGAACTGAAAAACAATTTGACGACGACATACAAAGATTTTAGATAGACAAAATTGTTCTAACAGATTCAGTTCCTCATTTAGTACTATGTACGCCATCAAAACAGTAAAACTTCAAATAAGAAAACTAACCATTTTATAATTGATTGTAGAGTATATATCAAGCTTGTTATTATTGTAGGTCGACATGTTTGCTTGGTTTTGACATTCTGAGCTTAGAAAATTCTTGAAACGAATTATATTTACAGTTTGATGGAAATTTAAGACGACCCTCATCCTGGCCCTCTTATTTTGACTTAGGAGTTTATATTAGGGTTGCTCATCTCAGAATTACTCATTCCTACTTTAATATCTTACTAGTGGAATTAATCTTTAAGCAGTGATCTGCTTAAGCTTGAGACAATTTATTTATTTAAGTTATTCATTGCAATTATAAAAGGGGTTTTGACTTTACCTCTAAATCACCATTTTGGGACTATTGTAAATTCATTTAGAGACATTTTTGATTATATCTTTATGATGCATCAAGACTGTTAGCACATCAGCACTATTCTATGCTATTGGTACATAAGCAAATTCAAAATTCGGAATTAATTCGGAACACCATTGGAATTCAATCAGAAGCTTTCTACTTTTGTACTTGTGATATAACTTTTAGGACTATTTGGGATTAAATTCCAATACTATAAGGTCTTTTTAAAATTTCAACTTTTGTGTTTTGTGCAATAAATGTTTTGTTGAATGTTACTATAACGTGTTGGTTTTCGGCCACTTTGAGTAAGACCACATAGTCGTAGCAATATGTATTATCCGATGAGTACGAATTAAAAATCTCTAACCTGATTGATAGTATTATTTGTATTAAATATTAAATCTGCCTACTATTATCAAGCATTCTCCTATATAATTGAGGGATAGCACATTCCGTTCTGCCTCGTGTATATTTATAATTTTCCATCATTGCTCGTATATACCTTGATTTTTATCATAGGAATCTGGAATGACTGTGTAGATACATGATAATTAATTACTAGGTCGTCATGCGAGTGTGTCTGCTACACAAGAGTACAGATAACACCGACTCAGTTGTATCATGTTTTGGTGATTTATGCTTAACTGTGATGGAATATGGACTGGTGTATGCAGGTAACGCGATGGATGACATTTACCAGCGGACCTGTGTTCGATTCTGTGTTCGAGTACAAATTAAAAAAAATCTGTAACCTGTATGATAATAGTATTTGTATTAAATATTAACTCTGCCTACTATTATCAAGCATTCTCCCATATAATCCAGGGATAACACTTTCCGTTC